>BSYR01000011.1:9162500-9175000 GCA_030270665.1 Hibiscus trionum | reverse complement strand
TAGTATTTAGATATATTTAGTATAATATACGAATTATAATATAATCATTATAAGATATATTTCTAACTAACAATATAACAGGTACAAATATTAAATTGAGGTACCCATTTTATGACAACTTTCAGCAACTTTTCCTCTATTTTTGTGCCTTTAGCAAGCCTAGTATTTCCAGCAATTGCAATTGCTTCTTTATCAATTCTAAAAAAAAGTTTCATTCTAATTATCTCTATTTTATCAATTCATCCTATTTCATCAGATCCGGGATGTGATATGGTTCCGAAGGATGAACTGGGCAGTTCCAATAAGATTTCATTCTTGAACAAAAATCCATTTTTTGATTTATTCCATCTATTCCATGACCAGAACAGGGGGATACACGTTACACCACGATTTTGAATCAGAAGAGAGATTTCAAGAAATGACAGATCTATTCAATCTATCAATAACCGAGCCAGATCTGGTGTATCATAAGGGATTTGCCTTTTCTATTGATTCCTACGGATTGGATCAAAAACAATTCTTGAATGAGGTATTCAACTCCAGGGATGAATCGAAAAAGAAGTCTTTATCGGTTCTACCTCCTATTTTTTATGAAGAAAATGAATCTTTTTATCGAAGGATCAGAAAAAAATGGGTCCGGATATCCTGCGGGAATGATTTGGAAGATCCAAAACCAAAAATAGTGGTATTTCCTAGCAACAACATAATGAAGGCAGTCAATCAAGATAGATTATTCCGAAATCTAATTCAAATCCAATATAACACCTACGGGTACATAAGAAATGTATTGAACCGATTCTTTTTAATGAATCGATCCGATCGCAACCTCGAATATGGAATTCAAAGGGATCAAATAGGAAATGATACTCTGAATAATAGAACTATAATGAAATATACGATCAACCAACATTTATCGAATTTGAAAAAGAGTCAGAAGAAATGGTTCGATCCTCTTATTTTGATTTCTCGGACCGAGAGATCCATGAATCGGGATCCTAATGCATAGAGATACAAATGGTCCAATGGGAGCAAGAATTTCCAGGAGCATTTGGAACATTTCGTTTCTGAGCAGAAGAGCCGTTTTCAAGTAGTGTTCGATCGATTACGTATTAATCCGATCCTTTGTAGGAACTCTCGTAGTCTCTAAAGGATGAAAACCAACTATGTAGCATCTACATCGAGAATTCAAGTATTGTATACGTCATTAGTCCAATCCTTTGTAGGAACTACCCGCAATAATGAACTTGCAAAATGGATCTGTTTATCATAAAGAGAATCGTTGTTAGTGGATTATTTTATCATACACCCATTTTATTTGATTTAGAAAGATGGGCAAGTCCTTATTTAACTCTACATTCCTTGCACTTATTAGATATCTAGACTCACTTAGAAATACTTAGTATTTAGATACATTTAGTATAATATACGAATTATAATATAATCATTATAAGATATATTTCTACCTAACAATGTAACATGTACAAATATTAAATTGAGGTACCCATTTTATGACAACTTTCAACAACTTTCCCTCTATTTTTGTGCCTTTAGTAGGCCTAGTATTTCCGGAAATTTCAATTGCTTCTTTATCTTTGTATGTTCAAAAAACTAAGATTTTTTAGATTGGATGGGGCCAAGACCAAATCTTATCTATTTTTTTTCAAGACTTAGATGCCACGAATACCTATTTAGTAGAATATTGTATAACATCCGGCTTCCCCGAACCGAACATAAATGAAACCTCTTATGCATACGTAAACATGATATAGGGTTAAATGAATTATAGCAAGTACCGAACGGATGTATGAAATTAAAGTCTATATATCTAGTAGATATGTATAGGGGATCATATAAAAGGGGATGATTTTAGATCTAAGAAATTTGATGAGTTCCTTCTAAAAGTTCATATCAAAATATCAAAATAGTACTAGTTCTTATTCTTTGTTGAGTAATAGTTCGAGTAAGTCTTGAATGAGCCCCTCGAAAGCTTGATACAAATAAACTAATTTTTGTTTGACGTCTCCGTTTAATTCTGGTCATTGAATAAAAGAAATTTTGATGAATAACTAATTCTTTCTTTCAGTTATTCTTTTCTAGTCTATTAATAACAAAACCAATTCTTCCAATGTATAAAATAAAAATTCCAATGGCTTTTGCTACTATAACCGTCCCGGCCACGATTGTTTCTTTTTTCTAGGCATTTCCGCCTTGAAATAAGAAATTGTATTGATACTAGGTATCAAAAAAAGCATATTAACTAAAATAAAGGAGTAAATAGAAATGGATAAATAAATAGTGGGTTCCATCGTTTCTATGGATGTTCATGTACCTTTATCTTTAAAGGTGCAAGCGGAGGCTCGTTTACTTATGTTTTCTCATATGAATCTCTTGTCTCCGGCTATTGGGGATCCCATTTCCGCACCAACTCAAGATATGCTTATTGGGCTCTATGTATTAACGAGCGGGAATCGTCGAGGTATTTGTGCGAATAGGTATAATCCATGGAATCGAAAAAACTATCAAAATGAAAGAATTGACGATAATAACTATAAGTATACAAGGGAGCCCAGATCCCACGAGTGAATAGAAAGTTGGATCTACATTGGATCTCACCTGAATCGCCCCATCTATCCTCCTAAGGAGAAGTTTGGTTTCAAACCCCGGTTCGAACAGGAGAAGTACGCCATGCTAATTCACAGGGTTCAACAAGCAATCGCTATATCACGATCAAGGCGGTAATACTATTTGTAGTAGCAGTCCTTATATATCGTATTAACAATCGAAATATGGTCAAAAGAAAAAATCTCTATTTGACAGGGCTTCTTCCTATACCTAGGAATTCCATTAGACCCAGAAATGATACATTGGAAGAATCTTTTGGGTCTTCCAATATCAATAGGTTGATTGTTTCGCTCTTGTATCTACCAAAAGGAAAAAAGATCTCTGAGAGCTGTTTCCTGGATCCGAAAGAGAGTACTTGGGTTCTCCCAATAACTAAAAAGTGTATCATGCATGTATCTAACCGGGGTTCGCGGTGGTGGAGGACTGGATCGGAAAAAAGAGGGATTCTAGTTGTAAGATATCTAATGAAACCGTCGCTGGAATTGAGATCTCATTCAAAGAGAAAGATATCAAATATCTGGAGTTTCTTTTTGTATATTATATGGATGATTCGATCCGCATGGACCATGATTGGGAATTGTTTGATCGTCTTTCTCCGAGTAAGAGGCGAAACATAATCAACTTGAACTCGGGACAGCTATTCGAAATCTTAATGAAAGACTGGATTTGTTATCTCATGTTTGCTTTTCGTGAAAAAATACCAATTGAAGTGGAGGGTTTCTTCAAACAACAAGGAGTTGGGTTAACTATTCAATCAAATGATATTGAGCATGTTTCCCATCTCTTCTCGAGAGGCAAGTGGGCTATTTCTTTGCAAAATTGTGCTCAATTTCATATGTGGCAATTCCGCCAAGATCTCTTCGTTAGTTGGGGGAAGAATCCGCACAAATCGGATTTTTTGAGGAACATATCGAGAGAGAATTGGATTTGGTTAGACAATGTATGGTTGGTAAACAAGGATTATTTCCTATATTTACTCAGTTTTTCTTTGAATCGAATTCAAAATTGTTTGAATTGTATAATCGTCAATTACTGACATTGGTAAACGACCCAAAGCAATTTGATTATAATTCAATTCGTGACGGTCGTAAGTAGAAATTTCATATTCTTCAGTCATTGATAAACAATTTGTTGGACAATACTCAACGCAATTACCACAAAATATACAAATTCCGAAATCAATACTGTAATTAAGCAATCATTTTTTTCGAATATCCGTTTCAAATTTCCAATCAACAACAGGTAGATCTATAGGGCATACACAAACACATACTTCACAAGAAATGCATTTATCAAATTCAAAATGGATTCGCCCGCGAAAACGCTCTGATGTGATTAATTTTTCATAAGGGTATTGAATAGTTACGGGTAAACGTTTTGCGTGGGATAAGGTAATCATGAAACCTTGACCGATGTATCTTGCTGCTCGGACTGTTTGGTGGCCATAATTCATGAACCCAGTTACCATAGGGAACATATCGTGAATATTTATGAATAATTTTATGTTTGTTTCTTTCTCTTGTTTGAACCAAGTCATGAATCTCATATTCTTTTTTTCTTTACAGTGAAAGAAGTTGGAAAGAAGTGGTTAATAATAGATTACCGAGAGAAATAGGTAAAAGAAATTTCCATCCAAGATTTAATAATTGGTCCATTCTTAACCTAGGTAAAGTCCATCGTGTTGCGATAGAAATAAACAAAAACAAATAAGTTTTAGTTAATGTAATAAAGATACCAATTGTCGTTCCAAAGATTCCATTCATTTTATTTATTTCAAATAGCTCAGGGACGAATACGTACGGAATGGAAATATGCCTGCTTTGACCAAGATCTTTGGATATGATTTCGTACTACAATTCGGTGGAGGAACTTTAGGACACCCTTGGGAAAATACACCGGGTGCCGTAGCGAATCGAGTAGCTTTAAAAGCATGTGTAAAAGCTCGTAATGAGGGACGTGACCTTGCCGCTCAGGGTAATGAAATTATCCGCGAGGCTAGCAAATGGAGTCCTGAACTAGCTGCTGCTTGTGAAGTATGGAAGGAGATCAAATTTGAATTCAACCCAGTGGATACTTTGGATACTTTAGATAAATAAAAAAAGGATAAAAAGAAAAATTGACTTCAAAGCAATGGATACTTTGTAATCCAGTAGTTACTGTCGGTTTGTTGAATTGCAATTAAACTCGGCCCAATCTTTTACTAAAAGGATTGAGTCGACCTTATTGTCTATTGTCTATATTTTTTATAGATATATTTTTATCTAGATATACAAAATCTTAAATACAAAAATAGAAGACTAAACACAACTCAAATTTTCTCCTAGGTCCATAATTAATCCTATGTATGTGTATGGATCCTTAGGATTGGTGTATTCTTTTCTATCCTATATCACACGGTTTCGGATCATGGATCGAGCCAAGCATCACAACTTCTTCTACCCATCCTGTATGTTGTCCTTTTGGTTCCGTGTTGGAATAGAAACTTATTGTATTGTATTAGTAGACGAGATTTTACGAAAAAGGGTCTTGATAGGAGAAAAATTTCTTTATTTCAATTTTTTCAGTGCGAATTTTACACAACATGGGGAAATCACTATTTCGAATTGAAAATTAATATTTCTAATTGAAAAGAAAAAAGAGCTCTATCATATATAATGAACTGCTACTCCAGGTTCTCACAAAAGAGAATCGTTTCCTTCAACATTCACTCATTGTTCGTTAATAACCCTAGTGATTGTATCTAGTATTCTGATAGGAAATAAAATAGTCAGTTGATTTTTCATCGAATGACTATTCACCTATTGTATTTTCATGTAAATAGAGGCAAGAAAGCTCTATGAAAAAATCATGGTACAATTTGATCTTGTCTAAGGGGGAATTAGAATACAGATGTGGGCTAAGTAAATCAATGGATAGCCTTGGTCCTATTGAAAATAGTAGTGTAAACGAAGACCCGACTAGAAATGATACGGATAAAAACATTCATGATTGGAGTGACAGCTCTAGTTATTACAGTAAGTTTGATCATTTAGTTGGCGTTAAAGACATTCAGAATTTAATTTCTGATGACACCTTTTTAATTAGGGATAGTAATCAGGATAGTTATTCCATATATTTTGATAGTGAAAATTAAATTTTTGAGATTAACAATGATCATTCTTTTTTGAGTGAGCTAGAAAGTTTTTTTTATAGTTATCGTAATTCTAGTTATATGAATAATGGATCGAAAAGCGACGATCCCCACTATGATTTTAACTTGTATGATACTAACTATAGTTGGAATAATCACATTAATAGTTGTATTGACTCTTATCTTCGTTCTCAAATCTGTATTGATAGTTCCATTTTTAGTGGTAGTGACAATTCCAACGATAGTTATATTTATAATTACATTTGTAGCGAAGGTGGAAAGAGTAGTGAAGGCAAGAATTTCGATATAATAACTCGAGAAAATGGTAATGATTTAACTCTAAAAGAAAGTTCTAATGATCTCGATCTATACAAGCATTTGTGGGTTCAATGTGAAAATTGGTATGGATTAAATTATAAGAAATTGCTTAAGTCAAAAATGAATATTTGTGAACAATGTGGATATCATTTGAAAATGAGTAGTTCAGATAGAATCGAACTTTCGATTGATCCAGGCACTTGGGGTCCTATGGATGAAGACATGATCTCTCCGGATCCCATTGAATTTCAGTCTGAAGAAGAGCTTTATAAAGATCGTATTGATTTTTATCAAAGAAAGACATGATTAACTGAGGCTATTCAAACAGGCACGAGTTAACTAAACGGTATTCCTATAGCAATCGGGGTTATGGATTTTCAGTTTATGGGGGGTAGTATGGGATCCGTAGTAGGTGAGAAAATCACTCGGTTGATCGAATATGCTATCAATAATTTTTTACCTCTTATTCTAGTGTGTGCTTCCAGAGGAGCACGCATGCAAGAAGGAAGTTTGAGCTTGATGCAAATGGCTAAAATATCTTCTTCTTTATATGATTATCAATAAAAAAAAAAGTTATTTTATGTATCAATTCTTACATCTCCTACTACTGGTGGAGTGACCGCGAGTTTTGGTATGTTGGGGGATATTATTATTGATGAACCCAATGCCTATATTGCATTTGCGGGTAAAAGAGTAATTGAGCAAACATTGAATAAAACAATACCTGAAGGTTCACAGGCGGCTGAATATTTATTCCATAAGGGTTTATTCGATCTAATCGTACCACGTAATCCTTTAAAAGGTGTTCTGAGTGAGTTAGTTCAGCTCCACGGTTTTTTTCCTTTGAATCAAAATTCAATCAAGTAGAGTCTTAAGTTAAATTATTTTCTTTGTAGTGAAAAGGCAGTTAGTTAGTTTATTAGAATCAAATTCAAAGCTTGCGTAATGGGCTTTGACTTTGTGACATAAAATGGAATTGTGGAAAAACGAATTATGTGGATAATTATTATTATCTGATATTACTAATGAGTAAACCTCTATCGACAAGATAAAAAGCGAATTTTTCCTTCTGTGAAATGAAATTCGAATCTGGCGAGACAAATAAAACGAATTTTATCTTCCTCCATTGCTTGCATATGTATATATAATTCAAATATATAAAAAATATAATATAAATATAGAGTTTTGCATCTTTCTATATCTCTCGAAAATTCTATTTTTACTAAAAATTCTTGTTCTTGGGTCGGATTCTAACGAATCGAATCTTTCGACAATTTTTAATAAACTTTTTATTTATTAAATTCAAAAATTGAAATTCGAAATTAAAATTAGAAGACAGGAACAATAGAATAATAAGAAAAGTAAGAATAAAGTAAGATAATAAAGAAAGTGGATTATCTTATCATACACCTATTTTATTTGATTTAGAAAGATGGACAAGTCCTTATTTAACTCTACATTCCTTGCACTTATTAGATATCTAGACTCGCTTAGAAATACTTAGTATTTAGATATATTTAGTATAATATATGAATTATAATATAATCATTATAAGATATATTTCTAACTAACAATATAACAGGTACAAATATTAAATTGAAATACTCATTTTATGACAACTTTCAGCAACTTTCCCTCTATTTTTGTGCCTTTAGTTAGGGGTGAGCAAAACTCGACTCGACTCGAAAAAATCGATATTTTTTTTCAATTTCGAGTTATTCGAGTCAACTCGATTAACTCGAAAAAATTTCGATTTCGAGTCGGTTGGAATTTGCCCAACTCGAAAAATCGAAAAACCGAATTTTACAGTTTTGCAATTTAGTCACTGATTTCATTTTTCTTCAATTCCTCCTTCATTTTAAGTCCATTTTGACCAAATTTGAACCGCGTATTCCTAAACCATCGTAGAATACATATTTATCTTCAATTTATATTTTTGAAAATAAATTTCATATTTTTTCAATTCAGCCCCTTAACTTTGTATGATTTCCTCATTTCTTCAATATCTCCTTCGTTTTAAGTCAATTTTGACCAAAATTGAACCACATGCTCCTAAACCAATGTAGAAACTAGAATACCTATTTAGCTTCAATTCATATTTTTAAATTAAATTTCCTACTTTTGTAATTTAGCCCCTCAACTTTGAATGTTTCCCATTTCTTTAATTTCTCTTTCGTTTTAAGTCTATTTTTTATACCAAAATTAAAGTACATGATTCACTAACACTATATAATATCTATATAACTTCAATTCACATTTTTAACAAATTTATTCTTTTTTTTAATTTAGCCCTTTAACTTTATATTTTATTCAATTTGATCATTCAACTGAATTTTTTGTAATTTTTTTCTTTACATCAATTCATTGACTCATTTATACCCCATCAGTACTTTATCCTCAAAAGTTCTTTATTTAAAAATAATATTATAAATATATTTTAGAAGTTTAGATGATATTTTTTTATTAAATAACATTACAAATCTTACTTATGCATGTGAAAAATAATATGAAGAATATATATATATATATATATATATATATATATATATATGCATATCTTATATGAATAGAGAAAGTCGTTTAAATTGGAATCAAATCGTACTATAACATGGTAAATAATTACAATTAAATTTGTATAGAAACTCGAAAACTCGACTCGACTCGAATTTCATAAACTCGACTCGAATCGAAAAAATTTCAAATTACGTTCAAGTCGTAAAATATGACGCGTCATCTCGAATAACTCGAAATTTTTTGACTCGACTCGACTCGCTCGAACGCTCACCCCTACCTTTAGTAGGCCTAGTATTTCCAGCAATTGCAATTACTTCTTTATCTTTGTATGTTCAAAAAACTAAGATTTTTTAGATTGGATGGGGCCAAGGCCAAATCTTATCTATTTTTTTCAAGACTTAGATGCCACAGATACCTATTTAGTAGAATATTGTATAACATCCGGCTTACCCGAACCGAACATAAATGAAACCTCTTATGCATACGTAAACATGATATATGGTTAAATGAATTATAACAAGTACCGAATAGATGTATGAAATTAAAGTCTATATATCTAGTAGATCTTTATAGGGGATCATATAAAAGGGGATGATTTTAGATCTAAGCAATTTGATGAATTCCTTCTAAAAGCTCATATCAAAAATATCAAAATAGTACTAGTTGATGAGAGTTACTTCGGAAACAAAAAAAAGTAAAATTTGGTTATTCTCTCAATTCCAATAAAATGCAATTGGATCTAGTATGTATAAGTTGGCGATCAGAATCTATATGGATAGAATTTATAGTGGGATCTCGAAAACAAGAAATTTCTGTTGGGCCTTTATCCTTTTTTTTGGTTCATTAGGGTTTTTATTAGTTGGAACTTCTAGTTATCTTGGTAGGAATTTGATATCTTTATTTCCGTCTCAACAAATAGTTTTTTTTTTCTTAGGTTGTTCTCTCATGGAAATTGCTCATAATTGATGCCCAAAGCAAGGATATTGGTAAATGGCCTAAAGCAATTTTGAATTCCAATTTTATAGTAGTCCTTTATTTGGTACCTCCTAAGGATCAGGAACTGCCATTCTAACCCTTCTCGAGGGATTCCATCCACAAACGCAAAGTTTATGGTTGACTGATATTGCACATCATCATTTAGCTATTGCATTTCTTTTTCTCGTTGCTGGTCATATGTATAGAACTTTGGAATTGGTCATAGTATAAAAGATCTTTTAGAAGCACATATTCCTCCGGGAGGACGATTGGGGCGTGGGCATAAGGGTCTTTATGACACAATTAACAATTCGATTTATTTTCAATTAGGCCTTGCTCTAGCTTCTTTAGGGGTTATTACGTCCTTGGTAGCTCAACACATGTACTCTTTACCTGCTTATGCGTTCATAGCACAAAACTTTACTACTCAAGCTGCATTATATACCCATCACCAATACATCGCAGGATTCATCATGACAAGAGCTTTTGCCCACGGAGCTATATTTTTTTATTAGAGATTACAATCCGGAACAGAATGAGGATAATGTATTGGCAAGAATGTTAGACCATAAAGAAGCTATCATATCCCATTTAAGTTGGGCCAGCCTCTTTTTGGGATTCCATACTTTGGGACTTTATGTCCATAATGATGTCATGCTTGCTTTTGGGACTCCGGAGAAACAAATCTTGATCGAACCCATATTTTCCCAATGGATCCAATCTGTTCATGGTAAAACTTCATATGGGTTCGATGTACTTTTATCTTCAACGAATGGCCCAGCATTCAATGCGGGTCGAAGCATATGGTTGCCTAGCTGGTTAAATGTTGTTAATGAAAATAGTAATTCACTATTCTTAACAATAGGTCCTGGAGACTTCTTGGTTCATCATGCTATTGCTCTAGGTTTACATACAACTACATTGATCTTAGTAAAAGGCGCTTTAGATGCGCGCGGTTCCAAGTTAATGCCGGATAAAAAGGATTTCGGTTATAGTGATAAATATAGTGACAACGGGTTTTACATCAAGCTTTACAAGGAGCTTTAGGAACTCTGAATAGTTCTTTAAATAATGAGTTACATTTACGTACCATTAGCGCCAATATTGGCTTGTTTGGGGTGATGAAAGAAATAACTGATTAGCCCCCTTTTTACCTTTTACTTTATTGTAATTGTAGGCATTATTTTTTTCTTCAAAAAAAATTAGGAAATACTCATAGTAACTATTAGAGCCGCCGAAATTAGTAATATTATTCGTGAACGTATTGGGCAATATAATAGAGAAGTAAAGATTGTAAATACTGGTACCGTACTTCAAGTGGGCGACGACATTGCTCGTATTCATGGTCTTGATGAAGTAATGACAAGTGAATTAGTAGAATTTGAAGAGGGTATGATAGGCATTGTCCTTAATTTGGAATCAAATAATGTTGGTGTTGTATTAATGGGTGAGAAAAGAATGGGATTTTTTGATAAGCGGGAAATTCAAAATGCTCAGAGATGAAAATGGGGAAATGTCTACAATACTTAGGTTGAATCAGATACAATTTGAAGGATTTTGTGGGTTCATGAATCGGGGCTTAACAGAAGAACTTTATAAGTTTCCAAAAATTGAAGATACAGATCAAGAAATTGAATTTCAATTATTTGTGGAAACATATCAATTGGTGGAACCGTTGATAAAAGAAAGGGATGTTGTATATGAATCACTCACATATTCTTCTGAATTATATGTATCCGCAGGATTAATTTGGAAAATCAATAAGGATATGCAAGAACAAACAATTTTTATTGGAAACATTCCTTTAATGAACTCCATCGGAGCTTCTATAGTAAATGGAATATACAAAATTGTGATCAATCAAATATTGCAAAGCCCCGGTATCTATTATCAAAAATTTGTAACGTGAAGTCTAATGAAGTGCAATTAGAGATCCATTTCATTTTTAGGGGTATCCAGATTAATATTTTCAATTAGAATGATTTATGGTTGGCTTGGTTGGACCGATAAAATGAAGCATCCATGCTCCGTTTAGAAAAAACCTAATTGATAATATATTTATGATTACCACCTATATCATAATCATAAATCTTTTTTATTTTAAAATTAGAAAATTATAAATAGAAATAAGAGCGATTTCAAACTGTTAATCAATCGAATAATATGAGAAATACGTTGAATATTTGGCGAAAAACGTGAAAGAAAAAGGAATTAAATTAAAATAAAAAAGTAAATGAAATCATAGCAAAAAGACATGGTATTAGGTCATTTGTTCTATATGTGCAAATCAAAATTGGGCAGATTTTTACTCGGAGTAGAGCATAAACCTAAAAAAAATTGAATAAAAAATTTATGAAACCCATTCAGGAACAAGAAAATGACATCGTGATTTGGATTGAATTCCAATGAAAAAAATAGATCAATGAAAAGTTTGTGCGATAAGTTTAGCGAATTATTTCTATAATTCTATATTAAAGGAAAACAGGCCAAAACTTATCTTTCTTTAATTTCATTTTGAATTTCATTTGATTTAAAAAATTGTAAGAGAAAGCCCCATTCATTAGAAATTATAAGTTAGAGAAATTAGAAGTTAGAAAAGGCCCACTAGAAAAAACGAAGGATGGCTGGAATCTACACATTGATTTTTTTCGCAATTTTTGTTGAACTGTATGCATCAAAAGGTGCCTGTACGGCTACTAAGGGATACAATTTTATCCTAATCAACCGACTTTATCGAGAAAGATTACTTTTTTAGGCTAAAAAAATTTAAATAGTAAAAAATATTAATTTAATTGTAATTGTTAATTGTTTGTTTTTGTTGGACCCATCGGTCAAATAAAACAGATCATTTCTCTCTCTGGGAAAAACCAATCAAAGAATTTCATTATATCTTTTCTAAAATCGTTCTATTTCGTCTGATATTTCGTTTCGTAAGGATAAG